>ONZH01010937.1:0-30995 GCA_900303285.1 Rhinella marina | reverse complement strand
TTCGACTGATTGTTGTCCTATGGGCAGACTCTCCCACCTCAGCTGTAGATCTCTGCAGTTCATCCAGAGTGATCATGGGCCTCTTGGCTGCATCTCTGATCAGTCTTCTCCTTGTTTGAGATGAAAGTTTAGAGGGACGGCCGGGTCTTGGTAGATTTGCAGTGGTCTGATACTCCTTCCATTTCAATATGATTGCTTGCACAGTGCTCCTTGGGATGTTTAAAGCTTGGGAAATCTTTTGGTATCCAAATTCGGCTTTAAACTTCTCCACAGCAGTATCATGGACCTGCCTGGTGTGTTCCTTGGTCTTCATGATGCTCTCTGTGCTTTAAACAGAACCCTGCGACTATCACAGAGCAGGTGCATTTATATGGAGACTTGATTACACACAGGTGGACTCTTTTTATCTTCATCAGTCATTTAGGACAACATTGGATCATTCAGAGATCCTCAATGAACTTCTGGAGTGAGTTTTCTGAACTGAAAGTAAATGGGCCGAATAATTTTGCACGCCCCACTTTTCAGTTTTATTATTACAAAAAAAGTTTAAATGATCCAATAAATTTTGTTTCACTTCACAATTGTGACCCACTTGTTGTTGATTCTTCACCAAAAATTTAAAATGTTATATATTTTTGTTTGAAGCCTGAAATGTGGCAAAAGGTTGAAAAGTTCCAGGGGGCCGAATACTTTCGCAAGGCACTGTACCAGTGGTACAGCGGTGGTCAACAGGCCGGGTCGAATCCAGGAGAGGCAATACAGGACTGAAGGATGAGGCAGAGGCGGAGTCAGACGGGCAATGGGTCAGGGCAGGCGTCACAGGAACAAGTCAGGCAATCCAGGTCGGCAATGGGAAGGTCAATGCAGGCAGGCAAGGATCAGGAGGTTAGCGGAGTCTGGTACACAAGCGGGAGTCAGAGCACAGGAGCATAAACTGGAATAACACAACCTAAGGCAAGATAAGGACCTTGACACTGAGGCATCTTGGGAGAGGGCTTAGCAACTTAAATAGGTCCAGGGTTGGTCAATGAGGAAACGTGACCAACCCACATGGCCTAGCATGGTTACATGATCAAACAGCTCCAGCCCAGAGGGAGTGAAGTAATTCAGGGCTGGATGGAAACTCTGGAGCGGATCATGGTGCAACAGCACTACACAGCCATAGCTCAGGACTGCAGCGGTGAATGGAAATCACAAGCAGCAGATCACCGCTGGACATGACGCCCAGAACGGCACCGGTAAGCAGGGGTACAGCGGCGCACAGCAGCTGCTGTTACAGTACCCCCCCTTACGCCCCCTCTTCTTGAGGCCACAGCGAGATAAAAACCTTTTTATCAGATTTGGAGCATGAATGTTCTCCTCTGGTTCCCACGATCTTTCTTCAGGACCAAAGCCCTTCCAGTCCACAAGATAATAAGTCTTCTTGCCGCGCTTCTTGATATCCAGGATGTCCTTGACCTCAAAGACCTCATCAGAATCTCCAGACACCAGAGTACAAGTAGAAGGAGCCATCGAGAAGCGATTAAGAACCACCGGCTTAAGTAGGGATACATGGAAGGCATTAGGAATGCACAGAGAGGAGGGCAGACATAACTTGTATGTCACTTCGTTGATCCTCTTCAAAACTTCAAAGGGTCCACGGAACCTAGGAGCAAACTTAAAACTGGGAACCTTTAGGCAAATGTTTTTTGAAGAGAGCCATACCTTATCTCCTGAAGAGAAGTGAGGCGGTTTCCATCTTCTTTTGTCTGCATTAATTTTCATGCAAATCACCGCTTTATTGATGCAGACCTTGGTGTCATGCCAAATCTTCAAGAAGTCTCTAAATGAAGAATCCGCAGCTGGTACCCCAGAAGATGCTGGAACAGGGAGAGGAGTACGAGGGTTTTTTCCAAACACGACAAAGAATGAATAGGATCCGGTAGATTCACTAGAGTGGTTGTTATAGGAGAATTCAGCCCATGGAAGCAATTAAACCCAGTTGTCATGTTGACCTGAAACGAAATGCCGAAGATAGTTCTCTAATATTTGATTGACCCGCTCAACTTGTCCGTTGGTCTGTGGGTGATAACCTGAAGAGAAGTCCAGCTCTATTTCGAGTAAATGGCACAGGGCTCTCCAGAGCTTAGAAGTGAACTGGACTCCGCGATCGGAAACAACATGGCAAGGTAAACCATGCAAGTGGAATATGCGTTTCACAAACAATTTAGTAAGTTCAGCAGCTGAAGGCAGACCGGACAAAGTAATGAAGTGCGCCATCTTGGAGAACCGGTCCACTACCACCCAGATAACTGTACATCTGGCAGAAGAGGGCAGATCTGTAATAAAGTCCATGGCAATGTGTTGCCACGAGGCGTCAGGAACAGGAAGAGGTAACAACAGCCTGGGTCGTTTGGTCCTGGAGACCACAGATTGTGCAGGCAGATACGTAATCATGCACATCTTTAGACAATGTGGGCCACCAGTAAGTGCGAAAGTGCAGCTCAAAATCAAAGAGGGAGAAGAAGAGTGCCCATCTGGCTTGGCGAGGGTTCAGACGCTGGGCTGTCTGCAGATATGTAAGGTTCTTGTGGTCAGTGAAGATTATCACAGCATGTTGAGTCCCCTCCAATAGATAACGCCACTCCTCCAAGTCAAGTTTAATGGCCAGAAGTTCTCTATCCCCAATACAGTTGTTTCTCTCAGCAGGGGAGAAGAGTTTGGAGAAGAATCCACAAGTAGACATCTTGCCCTTGGAACCTTTCTGTAGTAAAACAGCACCGGCTCCTATGGAGGAGGCGTCCACTTCTAAAAAGAATTGGCAGGAGACATCAGGATGATGAAGAACAGGTGCAGAAGCAAAGGACTTTTTCATCTGGACAAAGGCGGCTTCAGCCTCGGGAGTCCAGACTCTGGCATTCACCCTTTTCTTAATAAGGGCGGAGATTGGAGACGTAAGCGAAGAAAAGTTTGGGATGAACTGGCGATAGAAGTTCGCAAACCCAAGGAAGCAATGAATATCACGAAGACCCTGTGGGCGTGGCCAGTCTATTACCACATTCAACTTTTCAGGATCCATCTGCAACCCGGCATCCGATAAGATGTATCCAAGGAACGGTACAGAGGATTTTTCAAAGATGCATTTCTCAAGCTTGGCATAAAGTCGATTCTCTCTCAACCGCTGCAAAACTAAACGTACATGCTTCTGATGGGTGACCAGATCAAGTGAGTAGATCAGTATATCGCCCAGATACACTATCATTCAAACATAGAGCAGGTCCCAGAAGACGTCGTTTACCAACTCCTGGAATACCGCAGGAGCATTGCATAGACCGAAGGGCATGACGAGGTACTCGTAGTGACCATCACGAGTGTTGAAAGCAGACTTCCACTCATCGCCTTTTCGAATGCGGACAAGATTGTATGCGCCGCGCAGGGCTAATTTGGTGAATACATTAGCCCCCCGGATCCTGTCAAAGAGTTCAGAGATTAGCAGTAGAGGGTATCGGTTCTTGACTGTGATCTTGTTCAGACCTCGATAGTCGATACAGAGCCATAAGGATCCATCTTTTTTCTGCACAAAGAAGAATCCGGCACGGCTGGTGAAGTAGATTTTTGGATAAACTCCCTTTCGAGGTTCTCTTTGATGTATTCAGACATCGCTTGAGTCTCGGGAAGTGAGAGTGGGTAACATACATAGTAACATAGTTTATAAGGCCGAAAAAAGACATCTGTCCATCCAGTTCGGCCTGTTTTCCTACAAGTTGATCCAAAGGAAGGCAAAAAAACCCTGTGAGGTAGAAGCCAATTTTCCCCACTTTAGGGAAAAAAATTCCTTCCCGACTCCAATCAGACAATCAGAATTACTCCCTGGATCAACGACCCATCTCTAGTAACTATAACCTGTAATATTATTACACTCCAGAAATACATCCATGCCCCTCTTGAACTCTTTTAGTGAACTTATCATCACCACCTCCTCAGGCAGAGAGTTCCATAGTCTAACTGCTCTCACTGTAAAGAATCCTCTTCTATGTTTGTATACAAACCTTCTTTCCTCCAGACGCAGAGGATGTCCCCTCGTCACAGTCACAGTCCTGGGGATAAATAGATCATGGAAGAGATCTCTGTACTGACCCCTGATATATTTATACATAGTTATTAGATCTCCCCTCAGTCGTCTTTTTTCTAAAGTGAATAAGCCTAATTTTGATAATCTTTCTGGGTACTGTAGTCCACCCATTCCAGCTATTACTTTAGTTGCCCTCCTCTGAACCCTCTCCAGCTCTGCTATGTCTGCCTTGTTCACAGGAGCCCAGAACTGTACACAGTACTCCATGTGTGGTCTGACTAGTGATTTGTAAAGTGGCAGGACTATGTTCTCATCACGGGCATCTATGCCTCTTTTGATGCAACCCATTATCTTATTGGCTTGGCAGCAGCTGTCTGACACTGGTTTCTACAGTTTAGTTTGCTGTTCACTAAAATTCCTAGGTCCTTTTCCATGTCAGAGTTACCCAATATTTTACCATTTAGTATGTACTGGTGACTTGCATTATTCCTTCCCATATGCATAACCTTACATTTGTCAGTGTTAAACCTCATCTGCCACTTCTTTGCCCAAACCTCCAGTCTATCCAGATCCATCTGTAGCAGTGTACTGTCCTCTTCTGTGTTAATTACTTTACACAGTTTAGTGTCATCTGCACAAATTGATATTTTACTGTGCAAGCCTTCTACAAGATCATTAATAATTATATTGGAGAGAATAGGGACCAATACTGACCCCTGTGGTACCCCACTACTGACAGTGACCCAATCTGAATATGTGCCGTTAATAACCACCCTCTGTTTTCTATCACTGAGCCAGTTACTTACCCACATACAGACAAGCATTCTCATTTTATATACTAACCTTTTATGTGGTACTGTGTCAAATGCTTTGGAGAAGTCCAGATATACGACATCCATTGATTCGCCGCAGTCCAGTCTAGAACTTACCTCCTCATAGAAACTGATTAAATTGGTTTGACATGACCGATCCCTCATGAAGCCATGCTGATATGGAGTTATTTGCTTAATTTCATTGAGGTACTCCAAGATAGCATCTCTTAGAAAACCCTCAAACAGTTTACCCACGACAGTGGGTTCCCAGGCTCTGTTTTTGGACCTTTTTTGAATATTGGCACCACATTTGCTATGTGCCAATCCTGTGGAACACTCCCTTTCAGTATAGAGTCCTTAAATATCAGAAATAAGGGTCTGGCGATGACATTACTTAATTCTCTTAGGATATGGGGGTGTATGCCATCCGGTCCTGGCGATTTGTCTATTTTAATCTTTTTAAGATGCAGCTCTACTTCTTCCTGGGTCAGACAGGGCATTTTTAATGGGGAATTTACTTTTATATTCTGTATTTCATCTGACAGTTTATTTTCCTCAGTGAATACAGTGGAGAAAAAGATATTTAGTAGCTTTGCTTTCTCCTCATCGCTCTCTGCAACTCCCCCCTTATTACTCTGTAAGGGGCCGACACCTTCAGGTTTATACTTTTTACCATTTATATAATTAAAGAACATTTTAGGGTTAGTTTTACTCTCTTTGGCGATTAATCTCTCGGTCTCTAGTTTGGCTGTTTTTATTTGTCTTTTACATATTCTATTTTTTTCCTTATAGTTTTTCAATGCTTCCTCGCTCCCCTCCTGTTTTAGTGATTTAAATGCTGTCTGTTTGTCATTTATTGCTTTCTTTACAGCTCTATTTATCCACATTGGTTTTTTCTTGTTCCTTACCCTTTTATTCCCATAAGGTATGTACCTCTCACAATTAGATATTAGGATGCTTTTAAAAAATATCCCATTTTGTGGCTGTATTTTTATTTTTGAGGACTTTGTCCCAGTTAGTTAGGCCTATGGCCTCTCTTAGTTGACTAAATTTTGCTTTTTTGAAGTTTGGTATTTTTGTTCCTCCCTGAAGAAACGCTCTTTTGAATGACAGTTGGAAGGTTATTATATTATGGTCACTATTTCCCAGGTGTCCCCCGACCTGCACATGTGTTGTTCTGTCAGGTCTATTGGTTAATATTAAGTCCAGTATGGCCATCCCTCTGTTTTGCCGCCTCGTCTCTTTCATTTAGAAGTAGATTTTCTGTGGACTCTGGTATATTAGGTGGTTTATAATAAAGTCCTATTAGTATTTTATTATTGTTTTTGGCTCCATTTATTACTCCCCCAGTTCCATTACACTGCCCCAGGTCTCTATCTGCACTAGACTCGACCTTGAGGAGGAGTGGCACCAGGCAGCAGGTCAATTGGACAATCGTAAGGTCGATGAGGAGGCAGGGTCTCTGCATCTTTTTTACTGAAGACATCCGCATAACTGGCATATTGTTCCGGAAGTCCAGGCAGGTCAACAGGCACAGTAGGCGAGGAAGCAGGTCGGACCTCAGATAAACAGGAAGACTGACAGGATGATTCCCAACACAAAATCTGACCGGAGTGCCAGTCCAGAACTGGAGTATGCAGACGCAGCCAGGGTAGGCCAAGGATATCGGATTCACAGACTCCAGCAGCACATAGAAGGAGATCATCTCAGAGTGCAGGACCCCTATTTGCATCTTAAGGGGCTTAGTAACTGAAAGCACAGGTTCAGGAAGTGGCAGTCCATTTACGGAGGCAACTGACAGAGGTTGTTCTAGACGAACAGTAGGGAGCTTGTACTGATGGATCAGAGCTTGCTGAATGAAGTTACCAGCTGACCCAGAGTACAAGAATGCAGGTACCGACAGTGTGACTCCCTTGTGAGATAGAGTCACCGGAACAGAGATTTTCGGAGAGGACTTTTCCTTGTCTAGGACCATCTCTCCAACTGATCCTAGACTTTGGCGTTTCCTGGCTTCTGCGGACAATTACGGACAAAGTGAGCCTTGCCTCCACAATACAGACACAGGTTCTCTGTTTTACGGCGTAAACGTTCCTGATCAGACAATCGAAGGCGCTGCATTTGCATGAACTCTTCAGATGGGATGGACACTAGTGGAAGGACCAGCCTCTGGACGGATGGAGCCTAACGAGGTGGTCTTCTGGTGCCAGCGACCTCCTTAAAACGTTCCCTGAAACGCATATCAATCCTTGTGGCTAAGGTGATCAGGTCATTCAGAGTAGATGGACTGTCGCGACCAGCTAATTCATCCTTAATCCAGTCAGAAAGGCCCTCCCAGAACACTACCAATTGGGCCTCATTGTTCCATGCAAGTTCAGCAGCCAGGGTACGAAAATGGATGGCATATTGTCCCACAGACAAGGAACCCTGTTTTAGACGCAGCAGGACTGATGCTGTGGAGGACATGCGGCCGGGCTCCTCAAAGACCAGCCGGAAAGTAGCCAGGAAAGTCTGCAGATTAGTAGTCTCTGGACCTCCATGTTCCCAAATAGGAATTGCCCAGGCAAGGGCTTCGTCCGACAGCAGGGATACAATGAAGGCAACCTTGGACCGCTCCGTGGGAAACCTCTGTCCATGCAACTCAAAGTGGATCAGGCACTGGTTCAGGAATCCATGGCAGGTTTTGGGATCTCCACCATAGCGGGATGGCAGAGGGAGTTGCACCCCAGCGGCACACAAGTCCGGATTTGCCGTTATAGGCATTGCAGGGGTAGCAGCGACTGGCGACCCTGCTGTAACTGGAGAAGCGTTGGTGTCCAAACGAGCAGCGACATTTTGCATGAACTGCATCATGACGTCCTGGCGTTCGCTCTGGCGTCTGAGTTCACATAACAGGTCCTGTACGACAGGTTTGGGGTGACCAGCGGGATCCATAACCTCAGTGTACTGTCACGAACCAGCAAGTGTGGACCCACTGTGCCTCGCACCCTACCTCCTCTAAGGGCATTGCCTAAGTGAAACCCCTTGATCTTCTCAAATACCCCTGATGGTGGGGATAGATTTTCCGAGGGGAACACCAGGTGGCTGCCTCCTGAGGAGGGTCGGGACACGAGGCAGCTGGTCCAGAGGGACCAGGAGATACCTGCGAAGGTACCAGCAGTACAGCGGTGGTCAACAGGCTGGGTCGAATCCAGGAGAAGCAATACAGGACCGAAGGATGAGGCAGAGGCGGAGTCAGATGGGCAATGGGTCAGGGCAGGCCGCACAGGAACAAGTCAGGCAATCCGGGTCAGCAACGTGAAGGTCAATGCAGGCAGGCAAGGATCAGGCGGTTAGCAGAGTCTGGTACACAAGCGGGAGTCAGAGCACAGGAGCATAAACTAGAACACCACAACCTAAGGCAAGATAAGGACCTTGACACTGAGGCATCTTGGGAGAGGGCTGAGCAATTTTAATAGGTCCTATGTTGGTCAATGAGGACACGTGACCAACCCACATGACCTAGCATGGTCACATGATCAAACAGCTCCAGCCCAGAGGGAGTAAAGTAATTCAGGGCTTGATGGAAACTCTGGAGCGGATCATGGTGCAACAGCACTACACAGCCAGAAATCAGGACTGCAGCGGTGAATGGAAACCACAAGCAGCAGCTCACCGCTGGACACGACGCCTAGAACGGCAGCGTTAAGCAGGGGTACAGCGGCGCACAACAGATGCTGTTACACGCACTCATACACTTAAAAAAAATGAGGTTACTGGACTTGGGCACAAGGCAAGTTACTTAGTTACAAAAATTAAAAGAAATAAGCGACAAACATAAACATACATAAACAGCACGAAACAGTTATAAAAATAAAAGGATAAAAACAGAAAGGTTCTTACAACTTAAAGAATTGTGTGATAAGAGTCCTTTCTGGTTCTGGGGATAGGAGAATGTGGAACACAACCCAATATTGTTCAGATCCCCAAATTGTATCAATGAAAGGCCCAAAACCACTTATTTTTATCCCCCTTCGGCAGAGGGTGGAGCTGAGAGGAGTCCCCCCATCCTTGGCTGGTGCTCCATCTCTGTCCCTTGGCTGGCAAGTATAAAATATTAATAAAACATGGCTTCCATCCACACTAATGGATATTCGGGTCCCAACATGTTTTAATAACTAATGTTTCATAGATCGTTCTAACACCAAATATGGCTGGTGTAGGGTTCCCAGAATGTGAGATTCATTACGCAGGAATGTAGACTGTTGGAGGGGAAAGTTAGGAATCTTTACGATGCCCACATTATACGGAATGCAATTATAACAATAAGTAATATGAGTTTACCAGATATGAGTTGTTATCGCTTATGATATGTTTTCTTTATCTTCTGGTACTCCAGTTGAAAAGCACCGAGATGTTTGCTGTGCACCATGGGAGAGATCTCTGTACTGACCTCTGATATACTAATAACTATGTATAAATATATCAGAGGTCAGTACAGAGATCTCTCCCATCATCTATTTATCCCGAGGACTGTGACTGTGACGAGGGGACATCCTCTGCATCTGGAGGAAAGAAGGTTTGTACATAAACATAGAAGAGGATTCTTTACGGTAAGAGCAGTGAGACTATGGAACTCTCTGCCTGAGGAGGTGGTGATGGTAAGTTCACTAAGAGAGTTCAAGAAGGGCCTGGATGTATTTCTGGAGGGTAATAATATTACAGGTTATAGTTACTAGAGATGGGTCGTTGATCCAGGGAGTTATTCTGATTGCCTGACTGGAGTCGGGAAGGAATTTTTCCCCCTAAAGTGAGGAAAATTGGCTTCTACCTCACAGGGGTTTTTTTTTGCCTTCCCCTGGATCAACTTGTAGGAAAACAGGCTGAACTGGATGGACAGATGTCTTTTTTCGGCCTTACAAACTATGTTACTATGTTACCAGTGCCAAAACGTCTGACTTGTCAGGCATTACCATGAGGCTCTAGTGTCCCATCCAGGAAATCTCGTTGCCATTACTTTATTAGCAGGAGAATGCTAATTTGAATCTTGCCAAAAGGCGTTTGTGTATCCTTCCTTACAGGTCCAGACTGCATGGCATTGTACCGAAAGTATTAAAGAAAGGCATAAAAACATATAAAATCACATGACATTGACATAAAACCATACACAGATAATAAGAGCTATGAAAAAGGTTGTCCCTTTCTCAAACCGTTCCATGGTTGCCTTTCAGCCTTGAACACAGTATGCCTTCCAGCCTCTTTCCTCTAGCATCGGTGTGCGTCACCTCCTCTTTAGCAGTCCACCTGTTCTAGGTTCAGCATTGGATGATTATAGTTCTAGTACACTATTGCAATTCCTCAGGGCGGCTCTTGCACGGCAGAAATCATAACTGCTGTTTCCTTTCTGACTAAGGTGCATATAGTGAGTATATAAGTTGCAGTCCTCACTTCCCAGAGGGTATAAAGTGGGCACTAATACAACTGGTTGCGCTTACAGTTGTTCAATTGTGTGCTGATGCTGGAAGCTATCTTAGTTACACAGTTGTGCCAGCGAAGTCCATTAAACATTAGTATTAGTTTTTACCTAGGCTGGTCTTCTAAATCCAATTCTGCTGCTTGCCTAGGGTCTTGGATGTGGTAAATGCCATCAAGGGTACTGACTTGGCCAAGGTCAGGTACATATGGCAGCCCTCAGGATGGTACTTGCACTCTTCCTCCTGCACACAGCTTAGGTTACTTCTCAACTGCCTGAGTTACATTCTCTGGTCTATTCTCCAACTCCAACTTTTTACTAATTCTCTCACTTCCTGGTTACAGGGGATATATCTATGTAGTGGTACTACAGCACCATCAAGCGGTGGAACCATGAAATGTGGCCTGCATATAATAAAGGCTACTATAAATGACATGTCTGACAGGAATGACATGGCTATATATAAAATACAGTTTGTAGTGTCCCTCTCACACACATAATACAATTATGTGGGACACTGCATACCCCACTTCTTTAAATTAAGCCGACCTCAGCTTATCCTTGACACGTAGTGGCATCTCCTGAAAAAGGGTAGAAAAAGTGCACCATACACATATACACTTAAATTACATTTGTTCATCTCTCAGCATCATGAAATGACTTCACCCTATAAAACAGAGTATAAAATATACATTATTAAATAGTAGCATAAATATGAATATATTAGCAATATACGTCTTCTTTACATTCTTGAGACTCATGACGCAAGTGAGGACAAGGGGTGTCGTGACTTCTTTGCTTGACGGTGACAAAATTGGGCGATGTCATCAGAGAATGGGGGAAAAACATAGTCCATGTCAAAGCCAAAAGTCCTTCAAGACGAGGTTAACTGGCTTGGTGGTTATAGAAACAGTAACAGAAAATGTCCTTCTGGGTACATAATTTGAACGTTGCATAAAACATGGTTATAGTCCCTTTAGATAACCTGAAAAGGGGGTAAAAATGCGCAAAAAGGGCGCAACTGGGACGTATTTATGGTTCCATGTAGCACTGGAGTCCAGCAGGTAATCCTGATTAATATTAAGTCAGAAGGGCCACAGGCTCAGGAGTGGCTTAATAAAAACTGCCACTGTGCCCAAACAAAACAAGTAGAAACGCACAACCGAGGGCAGAGTCTCTGTAGTATTATGAAATATAATGATCCATGTGGCTGGTCAGCCGACTTACGTTTTTTTTTCTTTCAGTCCTTCAAGGATAAGGATCCTCTTCTGATCTGTAGTGAGGGGGCTCCCGGATTCCCACTCGTCTGTGAAACATTCAGATAACTCCTCTGCGGGTCGTCCACACAGGGCAGGTGATGGGGTAGATACATGGGACATCGGTGGTCTGTAGACAGCTGGGGATGGAGATCCAGGATGGTTTTCTGAAGATGCAGGGACTTGAAGGGCTGCTTGTGCCGCCATGCTTTTCCGGATGACACTCCTCCATTCTGCCATATCTTCATCCCACTTTTTCATGCCTTCTGGGGGCCTGAAGTACTCCTCGAAGGTAACATACTGTTGACCTCTCTGCTGCATGGTAATGACAGTTTCTGATGTAGCTATTGCAGGAGCCCACAAGGAAAGTGGTTTGTCTCTGGAGTTAGATACATGAAAGCGGGCATCAGCCCGTGCGGGGGTAATATTTTTAGGAGGTCCTTCCTCGTAATCAGTCTCCCAATTCTCTATACTAGGGAGAAATTTGCATACCCCAGTAGTGTAGGGGCCACGAGCACACTCTGCTGGTGTGAATAGCACTTCTTCTCCTGGATGGAGATTGTGAAGGGGTCCGGCAGACCGGGGCGCTTTACTGCTCGCCGATTGACATAAAAGTCCCGATCCATGGCTATGTCAGTCAAGAACCTGTACCCCTTGACTTTGTCAAAGACCTTCACTAGGCCGCGCTGTCACTCTAATTCTGGTAGCGATGCAGTCGGACATTGAAGCATTTTGTTTGTCAGCTTCTCGAAATATTGCTAACTGGCATGTACCTTAGCAAATCGAGTCTCCTGTAGTTCTTTTAATAACCGCTGATGAGCGGAATAGGTAGAAGCGGCCGCCATCGGGGAGTCGGATAATGAAGCCACGTCCGGGGGCTCTATTCCAAGCATCTCCCAGTGCTTCCTGTGGGCAGTTAAAATGATTCGGGTGGATATAGCACGCTGTCGCATCTCCTCGGGAGTAAGGACAAGATTCATGGTCACGTCATCGTACTCTGCCATGTCTGCAATACTATTTTCACTTTCTCTAACAGGAAAATGCACTCACTGTTGTACCGCCCCCTAGTTCCGGTAGCAAAAGGGGTGCGGCACTTAGGCCTAGGCCCTCCTCCGGGACCGTACAATAGCTTAGCATGGATTAAGTCCTTCACCATAGGCGGGGCTTCACAAAAATGGCGCGAAAAAGGTGCAGTTACAGTTCTCTCAATCAAAAACTATGCAATAGGCCCAACATAACAAAAACTGGGCAAAGTCCATGGGGTTAGTTAAAAATAGATCCCGTACAGTCACTAAAACATCATTTCACATTAAAGTGGCTTTTCAGCCTACTTACAGGGATTTCTTTCTTGGCTGGGTTGCTTGTCGAGGGTATTCCCAGTATTTGTAATCCAAACGTCGGATGACGTTACTGCGGTTTCTTGCAAGGTAGATGACGAAGCACTTGCACTTTAGTTATGTAAAAATTCAGCCCATATGGTGGATGGTTCTGTACACCAGTATGAACGGCGTTGAGCAATTTGATGAATATGAGCGGTATTAAGTTCATCAATAAGGTCGGGATGTTCCTCCACTTTGCGAGGATCCCACACTCTTCTCAGAGGGGTTTCTTTCGGAACTTCTTCCATATCCACATCCTCGGGTTCGGTATCCGAACATGGGGTTGACAAATCAAGTGGCCCAGGTACAACCTGTTCAGCGGCAGCAGACTTCAGTAACTCACACAAACGGGGACCACCATAATATTTAGACTCAGCTACAGAATTGGGCCTTGGTCTCGAGCGTCTCTGCTTACGAAGCGTTCCTCCAGGGTATCTCTCTTTTCTTCCTGGGCAAACATTCTGACTTTCTTTAGGAGGTTGCTGGTCTTCCTGCTCTTATATTGTGGCCTTTACTCTGGGCTCGCAGGGAACGGTCCTCCATCTTGCTTCTCTGAAGGTCTGGCAGATTCTCTCTTCTGATTAGCCCGCCCCCTAGGTTCCTTTGTATAAAGGGGGTGGCGCAAACATTTGGAGACATAATGTAAGTCTATGGTGTCGCAGTAAACAATTTTTTTTTCCGCTTCTAGATGGGCGGTGACTTACTTTTCCCGCCTTTGGGGTGATGATGACGCAGCAAAAATTAACTGTTATGGCGATTGGGCGCCATTTTGGATGACAATTTACAGTCTATTCATTGACAGCAAGCAGAGTTGTACTTGTAATAAATGTTTCAGGCGTCTATTTCTTTCAATAACACAGTTCTTTTTAGCAAGAAGGGGCTTATTCACATAAGGTGCAGACGGATTTGAATCCTGTTCGTGACGCCAATTCCGATGCAACGGACCAGCCACAGGGCTCGTGAGATATGATGGTTATTGTATCATAGGTGTGGTGTTGCCGATGGTTACTCACGGTTTGGTGACTCCCTGGGCCGGCACGCAGTGGATGGAGGGGGGACACTACTTCCCTCGGGGAACACTCTATACTCAGGACCTCCGCCGGTTGGTGAGGCGAGGTGCCCTTGATGTGAACTTTTATAGTGTCGGTCGGCTGGGTCCTGGATATTCGTGATGCCAGTGTCTTAGGTAGACACAAACCATAAGAAATGATGGAGAAGTAGGTTTGATACAAAACGGTAACTTTACTTCTTCGTCTTGTCAGGTATGCATACAAATAGTTCCAGTACTGATGGTACAGAATAGGCATAAGTTTCAAGGCAGGATATCTTTCAATTGGTAACTCTGAACATTATATCTGTAGTATATTGACCTCCTCTTTAGCAGTCCACCTGTTCTAGGTTCAGCATTGGATGATTATAGTTCTAGTACACTATTGCAATTCCTCAGGGCGGCCCCTGCACAACAGACATCATAACTGCTGTTTCCTTTCTGACTAAGGTGCATATAGTGAGTATATAAGTTGCAGTCCTCACTTCCCGGAGGGTATAAAGTTGGCATCAATACAACTGGTTGCGCTTACAGTCGTTCAATTGTGTGCTGATGCTGGAAGCTATCTTAGTTACACAGTTGTGCCAGCGAAGGCCATTAAACATTAGTATTAGCTTTTACCTAGGCTGGTCTTCTAAATCCAATTCTGCTGCTTGCCTAGGGACTTGGATGTGGTAAATGCCATCAAGGGTACTGACTTGGCCAAGGTCAGGTACATATGGCAGCCCTCAGGATGGTACTTGCACTCTTCCTCCTGCACACAGTTTAGGTTACTTCTCAACTGCCTGAGTTAAATTCTCTGGTCTATTCTCCAACTCCAACTTTTTACTAACTCTCTCACTTCCTGGTTACAGGGGATATATATATATATATATATATATATATATATATATATATAGTGGTACTACAGCACCATCTAGCGGTGGAACCATGAAATGTGGCCTGCATATAATAAAGGCTACTATAAATGACATGGCTGACAGGAATGACATGGCTATATAAAATACAGTTTGTAGTGTCCCTCTCACACACATAATACAATTATATGGGACACTGCACACCTAGACAATGCCCTTAGAGGAGGTTGGTCACCTGGCATAGTGGATTCACACCCGCTGGTTCATGACACCCGGACAGCATCATATAGGTACTTAGCTTGTGCAAGATTACCATGAGCAGGCAGGGCAGCAAGGTCGTCTGTTCACAGAAGCAGCTGGACTGTGGAGCAAAGAGATGTGTGTGCAGATTCTTCTTTAAATGTGTTACCTGTCAAAAACTGTGTGCTATGTCACAGATTCCAAAGATGGCGAATATGACATATGATCAACTTAGCACCCTTCACCAATGTCGGCCTAGATGTGTTCGGTTCGTGGTCTGTATTTGTCTGGCAAACCAGAGGAAGCTGTGTAAACGGGAAACTTTGGGTGATTATGTTCACTTGACTGCCCATCAGAGCTGTCCACATAGAAGTAACCAAATGTATGGATACTTCATGCTTCATAAACGCATTGGAGTGTTTCATTGTCCTTAGAGGACCTGTCAAATACATTAGTTCTGACTGATACACAAACTTTGTCAGAGCAGCGAGAAAACTACAGCTCACTTCCAACTTAGATGCTAACAATGTAGAAAGATACCTTAGTGGACAAGGATGTACTTGGACCTTCAACCCACCACACTCCTCACACATGGGAGGTGCTTGGGAGCGAATGATAGGCATCGCACAGAGAATCCTCAACTCAATCTTCTTACGAGAAGAATCTACAAAGCTGACAAGAACTTGACTACCTTCATGGCGGAAGTATCGCCCATCATAAATGTCAGACCATTGACTCTGATTTCCCTCTATCCTGATGACCCAACTTTTCTCGCCCCTCCACTCTGCTTACGCAAAAGACTGACACTATTTGCGCTCCACCTGGTGAAATTAATGCCAAAGACCTTTACACAAGTCGATGGAGGCAAGTAAGGAAAAAAATAGAACATGTAAAAGTCAAATAAAAGCAGCCAAACTAGAGATATAGAGATTCATTGCCAAATAGAGTAAAACTAACCCTAAAATGTTCTTCAATTAAGTAAATGGTAAAAAGTATAAATCTGAAGGTGTCGGCCCTTTGAAGGGGGAGTTGCAAACAGCAATGAAGAGAAAGCTAAGCTATTAATTTTTTTTTCTCCGCTGTATTCACTGAGGAAAATAAACTGTTAGATAAAATGCAGAATGTAAAAATTCCCCATTAAAACTGCCCTGTCTGACCCAGGAAGAAGTACAGAGGCATCTTAAAAAGATTAAAATAGACAAATCGCTGCCACCAGATGGCATACACCCCCGCATCCTAAGAGAATTAAGTAATGTCATAGCCAGAACCTTATTTCTGATATTTAACCCCTTGACCACCGCCATCTGTGTATATACGTCCTATCTGCACATGCCCCGTGCAGATAGCACGTATATACACGTGCTGGCAGCCCTTTAATCAAGCGCTGATCAGCGCTGGGATTAAAGCTCCTGCTCCTACAATCTAGCAGGAGCAGGTCAGGTCCCGGCTCACAGACAGAGCGGGGACCCTGAGGAGAAGACAGGAGCGGTTTATTACCGCTTTTGTCTTCTCCTCAGCCGGAGGACAGCTGTACCTGGGCGCATGGTGGAGCAGGAAGGAAGCTGCAGCGACGCTTCCTGTGTTAGTCCCGGCGGTCACGTGGCCGCCGGGTGTCTCGGGGCCAGAGCAGTGCTGTAGGGTCTAAGGAGACCCATATCAGCTCTGCCTGTGTCTGCCTGTGTCCTGTGGATGCCCCAGTTACAGTGGAAATAGTGGGAAAAAAAAGTGTTAAAAAAAAAAAAAGTCATTGTCCTCCAGAGGTCTTTTAATCACCTCCTGGGGGACATATTATTTGTCAAAAATAAATTAATATATAAGTAAAAAAAATAAATAAATAAAAAAAAGTGTAAAAAAAAAAAAGTCGCCAAAGGAAACAGTCACCATAGTCACCCCGTTCAATAAAATCTATACATGTTATATATCAAAACGATCGTCATCAAATAGGGAACCCATTGCAATAATTAATTTGTGTGTCAGTTTTAATATTTTAAAAAAAATCTATAATTAAAAAATAATTACTTTTTTTTAATAAGAATTAGCGGTTTTCGTCCAAATTACACCTAAAAAATATAAAAAAATCTTTAAAAAAGCATTCTAATAAAAAGTCCTAAGTGTCAAGTAAAAAAAATTGCAAAAATTATTTTCGTATTCAAACAAAAAAAAAAAAAATTGGGTCACTAAACCACCATGTGCCCAAATCACAAAAAGTTGCCTGGACATTCAGGCCTTTTATAGGTCCGGTCATAAAAGGGTTAAGGACTCTATATTGACAGGAAGTATTCAATAAGATTGCCACTTAGCAAATGTGGTGACATGTTCAAAAAGGGTACAAAAACAGAGCCCGGAAACTATAGGCTGGTAGGTTTAACACCTGTTGTGGGTAAACTGTTTGAAGTTTTCTGAGAGATGCTATCAGCATGGCTTCATGAGGGATTGGTCATGTCAAACTAATTTAATCAGTTTCTATGAGGAGGTAAGTTCTAAACTTGGCCACGGCGAATCAATAGATGTCGTATATCTTGACCTTTCCAAAGCATTTGATGCTGTACCACATAAAACGTTAGTATGTAAAATGAGAATGCTTGGACTGGGAAAACATGTCTGTATGCAGGTAAGTAACTGGCTCAGTGATAGAAAACAGAGGGTGGTTAATAACGGTACACACTCAGATTGGATCACTGTCACTAGTGGGGTACCACAGGGGTCAGTATTGGGCCCTGTTCTCTTCAATATATTTATTAATGACCTCGTAGAAGACTTGCACAGTAAAATATAAATTATTGCAGATGACACTAAACTATGTAAAGTAATAAACACGGAAGAGGACAGTATACTGCTACAAACTTATCTGGTTAGACCGGAGGTTTTGGCAGAGAAGTGGCTACAGATGGATCTAGATAGACTGGAGGCTTGGGCAGAGAAGTGGCAGATGAGGTTTAACACTGACAAATGTAAGGTTATGCACATAATAATTTTATAGGTTGTAGTTAGTAAAGATGGATCGTTGATCCAGGGAGTTATTCTGATTGCCTGATTGGAGTCGGGAAGGATTTTTTTCCCCCTAAAATGAGAAAAATTGGCTTCTACCTCACATGGGTTTTTTACCTTTCTCTGGATCAACTTGCAGGATAACAGGCACAACTAGATGAACATATTTCTTTTTCAGCCTTATAAACTATGTTACTGTGACAATGTCGCACAGGAAGTGACAGAGGGTGGCCCATGCTACAAAGCACGGCGTGGCCCAACACTCGCTCACAACCCTGACAAGCTGAGAGAGCCCTTTCACTGCCCTAGTGAAACAGAGCCCTGTCAGCCTGGTAGACTGCCACCAGTTCCTCGTTAGATATAAGCCCAGTCTGTTAACGGAATTATATCGGGTCAGAAACTAACCCAGGTAGCATATAACGTTATGCCAAAACACGGATGGGGGGATTTGTGGATCGAGATACAGAACAGTGCAAGATTAATTTATATATTTTATTGCCTTAACTCTTAGGATACCAGTGGTGTACATATACGGTGTTGGAAGCTGCAACAAAAATCCCAGCACCGTACTGCTACGATGCTCATGAGCCCGCCCGATCAGCTGCAGGGGTCCGGTGACTGATAGCCAGACCCCTGATGTATGCACCGGCATCGGTGAAAACACTGATGCCGGTGCATTAACCATCGTTCTACCACGATCAGCACTGACAGCTGCATGTGCGGTATCCTGAAGGGTTGCGATCTCCATCCGGGACCCGATGGCAGGGAAGGCAGCCCGATGCCTTCCTTAGGCATCATGGCTGCCTTCTACGGAAGCCTGTGAGATCCAGCCCCCTGGATCTCACAGGCAGGAAGCTGTAAGTGTATTACAGTGAGTAATACACTTACAGCCAATGCATTACAATAAAGGGGATTAGATCCCCAAAAGTTGAAGTCCCAGAGTGGGGCAACAAATAAAGTGAAAAATGAAGTTAAAAAAATAGTTTCAAGTAAAAAAAGGAGCCCTTTTCCCAAAATAAAGTTAAAAAAATAGGGAAAAAAAGAAAAGTAGACATATTACGTATCGCTGCGTCCGTATCGACCGGTTCTATAAAAATATCACATGATCCACCCAGTCAGATGAATGCCGTAAAAAAATAAAAATAAAAACAGTATCAAAAAAGCCATTTTCTGGTCACCTTGCCTTAAAAAAAAGTGTAATACCAAGCGATCAAAAAGGCATATTTAGCCCAAAACCATCATCTCATCCTACAAAAAATGAGATCCTACCATAGACAATCGTCCAAAAAATAAAAAAAATAGGACTCTCAGAAAATGGCAACACAAAATAAGATTTTATTCTGTTCAAAAAGGCTTTCACTGTGTAAAACTTAACAAAAATAATAGACATATTAGGTATTGCCACGTTCGTAACAACCTGCTCTATAAAAATATGACTTGAGATGGACCCTCAGGAGAATGCTATAATTAAAAAAAAAAAAAACTATGCCAAAACAGCTATTTCTTGTTGCCTTGCCTCACAAAAAGTGTAATACCGAGCGATCTTATGTACCCCAAAATGGTACCATTTAAACCATCATCTCATCTAACAAAAAATGAGAGCCTAACTAAGACAATCACCAGAAAAATAAAAAAATAGGGCAGTCAGAAAATGGCAACCCCAAAAACAAGATTTTATTCTGTTCAAAAAGGCTTTTACTGTGTAAAACTTGACAAAAATAAAAATGATAGACATATTAGGTGTCGCCGCATCCATAACAACCTGTTATATAAAAATATCACATGATATCTGTAAACTTCAGAATCAAAGTAATGTATATTGAAGTTTATTTTGCTGTTAACCCTTGCTGTGTAGCAAGAAAAAAATTTATTAACATAATCTACCCAAAAAGTGAAATGACTGCCGGTCCTGACAGTACTCCCCCCCCCCCCAGGAGGGGCCTCCGGACCCTTAGAACTCAGAGATGGTTTAGAAGGATGACTCTGGTGAAACAATCTCACTAAGCGGGGTGCATGCACATCCCTAGCAGGGACCCAAGATCTATCTTCTGGACCGAATCCCTTCCAATGGATGAGGTACTGAAGGGAATTCCTCACCAACCTAGAGTCCAGAACCCTCTCCACCTCATACTCAAGATCTCCATCCACAACAGACGGAGAGGGAGGGTCAGGGAGGGGTACAACCGGGTCAACATAGCGCTTTAGCAGATTTTTATGAAAAGTATTGTGGACCCGCCATTCAGTTATGACAAAAGGACCGATGAACCTAGGAGCAAATTTCAGAGACGGGACTTTCAATTTGAGGTTTTTAGTAGACAACAAGACTTTATCTCCCACAACAAAAGTTTCAGAGACAGTATGTTTATTCCTGGAAT
The DNA here is from genome assembly GCA_900303285.1 of Rhinella marina. Taxonomy (NCBI): domain Eukaryota; kingdom Metazoa; phylum Chordata; class Amphibia; order Anura; family Bufonidae; genus Rhinella; species Rhinella marina. Next base: position 10,540 of record ONZH01010937.1, on the reverse strand, counting down.
GGTGGACCATTTGGCTTTGTGATTTTTTCAAGTTCTGCTCAAGTTCTGCTCGTGACCACACTGTGCACAGTTGGTTAGTTATGGATTCTGCCCAAGGAGTATCAGAAACAGAACACAATGAGAAAGAAAACCTGGGGTGAAAACCATAATTACAGTAAAAGGGTGATGTGAGTGTGGATGAACTAGTATGATTGTTGATAGCAAATTCAGCTAGCGGGAGATATGAGGCCCACTGATGCTGACAGTCAGAGATAAAGAGACGAAGGTACTGGATCAGCTCCTGATTCATCCTCTCCATCTGCCCATTGGTTTCAGGGTGAAAGGCAGAAGAAAAGGACAATTTAACTTCTAATTTCGAACAGAAAGCTCGCCAAACTTAGCCACAAATTGTACCCCCCTGTCGGATACCACCTCATCAGGAATACCATGGAGACGAACCACATGCTGGATAAACAGATCAGCCAATTCTTCCGCTGATGGCAGTTTTCTCAACGGAATGAAATGACCCATTTTAGAGAACCGATCCACCACCACCCAAATGACAGTGCACCCCTGGGATGGTGGCAAATCGGTAACAAAGTCCATGGAAATGTTAGACCAGGGTTTGTCTGACACTGGGAGAAGAGGTCCCTCAGGACGGCTCCTGGGGATCTTTCCCCGCGCACAGACTTGACAAGCCTGAACAAAAGCATAAACGTCAGTATGCATACGTGGCCACCAATAATTTCTTTTCAGTAAATCTAATGTTCCCCGAACACCTGGGTGACCTCCTAGCACTGAACAATGTGTCTCCTCTAACACTCTCAAAGGGCAAGACATGGACACAAACAATTTGCCTTCCGGAAGGTCTTTAGGAGCAGAATTTTGTTCAGCAAGAATTTGAGAAGAGAGGTGAGAGGAGACAGCTGCCAGTACAATACCTGGAGGTAAAATGTTACCAGACTCCGACTCCGAACCCTCAGGAATACAGAAACTCCGGGATAAAGCATCAGCTTTAACATTTTTCGTACCTGGTCGGTAGGTAACAACAAAATTAAAATGTGAGAAAAACAAGGCCTATCTGGCCTGACGAGCATTGAGACGTTTTGCATTATCAAGATACACCAGGTTTTTATGGTCTGTGATCACTGTCACTGGGTGAAGAGCTCCCTCCAAAAAATGGCGCCACACTTCAAAAGCCCATTTGATGGCAAGGAGCTCGCGATTCCCAATATCATAATTTCTTTCACATGAAGAGAATTTTTTGGAGAAACATGCACATGGCCTGAGGTTTGTGAGAGCAGAAGACCCTTGAGATAATACTGCCCCTACACGGACCTCAGAAGCATCTACCTCTACAATGAAGGGTTGAGAGAGATCAGGCTGAATCAACACAGGGGCTGTAGAAAAAGCTTTCTTGAGCTCCTGAAACGCAGAGTATGCTGCAGGAGACCAGTTACTAGGATCAGCCCCCTTGCGGGTAAGATCCGTGAGTGGTTTGGCGATTACAGAAAAGTTTTTTATAAAGTTTCTGTAGTAATTGGCAAAACCTAGAAACCGTTGAAGGGATTTTAAGTCAGTGGGGCGGACCCACTCTGCTATCGCCTGAATCTTACATGGATCCATCTGTACATCGGAAGGAGTGACCACATAATCCAGAAATGAAACCTTTTGCACACAAAAAATACATTTTTCCAACTTAGCGAACAAAGAGTTTTTTCGCAACCGGGACAACACAAGGCAAAGATGTTCATGATGGGTGGGCAGATCTGGAGAAAAAATCAGGATGTCATCCAGATAGACCACCATAAAGACCCCAATAACATCATGAAAAATAGTATTCATAAAACCTTGGAAGACTGCCGGGGCATTACTAACTAACAAGATATTCAAAGTGCCCCAGTGGTGTGTTAAAAGCAGTCTTCCATTCATCTCCTTCCCGAATCCAAATCAGATTATACGCTCCCCTTAGATCTAATTTGGAGAACCAATTAGCCCCAGAAACCTGATTCAGAAGGTCCAGAATAAGAGGAAGGGGTCCAGAGTTCTTGACCGTGATTTTATTTAATTCGCGGTAATCAATACATGGCCTTAACCCACCATCTTTTTTCTCCACAAAAAAGAACCCAGCCCCCGTTGGGGACTCAGAAGGTCTAATATGCCCAATAGCCAAGCTTTCATCAATATACTGCTTAAGCGACTCTCTTTCAGGTACAGACAGATTATAAATACGACCCTTAGGCAGCTTGACTTTGGGCAAGAGATCTATCTTACAGTCAAAATCCCTATGAGGAGGAAGGACTTGAGACAGGGGTTTGGAGAATACATCTGCAAAATCAGAGATAAACTCCGGGATCCCAGCATCACGTGCAATCGTGGTACAGAGTGAGACCTGAGACATATGGGCCTTACACTGAGGACCCCAGCGAACAAGATCCAGTGTACCCCAGTCAATAACTGGATTATGTTCCTGGAGCCAAGGCATCCCCAGAATAACGTTCACAGACAAATTTTTCATAACCAGAAAAGAACAATATTCTATGTGTAGTGCACCCACCACCAATTTTATCTCGGGGGTGCGGAATTTGACCAAACCAGCACGCAATGGGGTCATATCCACACTTCATACTAGGATAGGAGGGGACAACGGAATCATGGAAGACAAAACCTGGGACACAAAATCCAAGTCGATGAAATTAGCGGCTGCACCCGAGTCCAGAAAAGCCAGACCTGTACATGAGGCTGACTGGACCTCAATAGTGCAGGGCAAAAACATTTTAGAAATTTTAGGGAGTACCTGAGCTCCTAGACAGTCTTCCTGACAACTGGACAACTGCCTAGTAGCGGAAGTTTTTCCTGCTGTGACTTCTTGGGATAGGCATTTAGCTGATGTTCGGGACTCCCACAGTAGAAACATAGTCGATTCTTCCGGCGATGTTCCCTCCTCTGCTCTGGGGTGATACTGCCAAGCTCCATTGGTTCAGGCCCAGGTAGAGATGAGACCGTACTGAGGGTCGGCCGAGGAGCGGGGGACACCCGAGGTGGTAGTCTGGACCTTAGGCGTCGATCTGCCCGGATGGCGAGGGTCATAGCTTCGTCAAGCGTTTTAGGCTCTGCATGAGCTAATAATAAGTTTTTTACCTGGTCTGAGAGGCCGGTCATGAATAGGTCTTTCAAGGCCTGATCGTTCCACCCCGAATCCGTCACGTACTGTCTGAACGTAGCACAATATTCTTCCGCCATTTGTCTACCCTGACGGAGGGATAACAAGTGGGAAACTGCTAACGTAGGTCGGTCTGGTTCATCATAAATCTGACCCAGTGCAGACAAAAAACTGTCCAGAGAAGAGCGTAGAGGTGAATCAGGAGGTAAGGAAAGCGCCCAATTTTGCGGGTCACCCCGCAGGAGAGACATAACCAGCCCCACCTTTTGGGCTCCTGTCCCAGAGGACAGAGGTCGTAAAAAAAAAATAAAGTTTACACCCTGCCCGAAATGAAAGAAATTTCTTATGGTCGCCGGAAAAAAGGTGGGGAAGGGGAACCTTAGGTTCAGGTGCAGGTGACTGAACGGCCGGAGGTGGCACCGGGACCATAGCATACACGTCTTCCTGAACCTGAAAGCGGATAGCCAGATCTTGAACCAACTTGGTCAAGGCCTGGACCTGCGTGACCACAGCTGACATAGGCTCCATAGGTGGAGTGAACGTTGCTGGACGTATGCAGGTTGCAGGCCTCTTTTGGGCCAGTGTTTCTGTCCAGGTGACACTTTCTGTATGTCACTTAATTAAACCAAGTCTTTTGCTGTCACGTATATAGCTTGATCCCAAAAATCTCTGTGCGACATTTGTCTGGGTCGCAGTCTAAATAGCCACCGTCAGTAGGGTGTCAGTTAGCTCTACGATAGTTTCTGCACGTCACGTTCCCAAAAAAACAAAACTCCAAAAAAAATATATTAAAAAAATGTCAGGGCTGGGATACACAGATAAGGGGTAAGTGATCCCTAAGCTTAATCCCAACCCCTTTCCCTGCCTATTGCCCGCTCAGGCTAACCCCTGAGCCGACAACCTGAAGACTGGAAATACACTAGCAAAAGTGCGGGGGATGGGAAGACAAACAAGACAGACAAACAAGAACCAAATAGGTAGTCAGGTAGCCGCGTCAAAACCAGGAGAGTACGTCAGGAACAAAATCAGCAAGCAAAGAGTAGTCAAAAACACGCCAAGGGTCAAAGAACATCAAGAGTCAAAACTGCAGAGCAAAAAATAGCAAACCAGGTAGTAGCAAGGAACTCCAAACACTGGCAGCTAGGTAAAAACCAGAGGGCCTTAAATACCTAGCAGACCCCACCCAACCAGCTGACTGGGAGGAGAAAGCAAGAACCAAAACTTAACTCCTGAGATACCAAATAAACAGAAAATAAACAAACACTATATTGCTCGCGTTTTCCGGCGACCAGTAACAGGCCGCGAGCGAGAGTGCGCACCAGCCACGTCCCTGGCACTTATGACCGCCGCGCGTCCACAGCCAGAGACCGCCGGCTGGAGGAGGAGCCTGCCGAAATAGCGGGCGAAGCCTGACCACGGGCAACCACCTCGCCACCAGAGTCAGGGGCAGGACCAGCAGAACGAGTGCAATGACTGCCGGTCCTGACAGTCACCTCCATTTTCCTTTAATTCTTGTGGAACACCTCAAGGGTTAACAAAGTTTGTAACATTAGGGTTTTTTTTATAATTTGAGGGGTGTAGTTTCTAAAATGGGGTCATTTATGGGTGGTTTCCATTAGGTAAGCCTCTCAAAATTACTTTATAACTGCACTGGTGCTCAAAAAAATGGTTTGGGAAATTTTGTTGAAAAATTGCTTCTAAACTTCTAAGCCCTCTAACTAGGGATGAGCGAACCGAACCGTAACAAACCAGATTCGTTACGAACTTTCCCAAAAGTTCGGTTCGTCACCGAACCGAATTTTGAGAAAGTTCGTAACGAATCTGGTTAAAATAACGGCGACGACAAATATACGCATATTTATTGAGAATGTACGCTAATGCGTTAGAATTCATAAAATGCGTACACATTAGCGAACATTCTCAAATATGCGTATATTTAGGGTATGGAATATGCCGTATTCCTTACCCTAAATATACGCATATTTGAGTTTACATTCTCAAATATGCGTATATTTTGCGTCGCCGTTATTTTGAGCGAACCGAAACGAACCGTAACGAACCAGATTCTTAACGAATCTGGTAAAAAAAAAAAACGGCGACGCAAAACTGTACTTTTTTCACAGAATAGACCAGGATACAAGGGATTATTACTCCTATAATCCCTTGTATCCTGGTTTTCTGTGAAAAAAAAGATGTGTGACGTCACCCACACAGACCAGGAAGTGCCTGATCGCGCCGACATTTTGTCAGTGCGTCTTCAGACATCAAAGAGAACGGAGCTCAATAGATAGAGAGGAAAAAGAGATAGATAGATAGATAGATAGATAGATAGATAGATAGATAGATAGATAGATAGATAGATAGATAGTCAAACAAGTAGATAGATACAGGGAGAGATAGAGAAGAAATAGAAAGGTTTAGTGAGAAAAGCAGGAGAGAGGAAGAGAAAGCTAGATATAGAAGTTAAGGTGATAGATAGGGAAAGAGGCTGAGAAAGCAAGAGATAGGTAGAGATAGGGAGAGGAAGTCATATAAATAAAAAAATTGTGTCATCTAGGGAGAGATAGGGTGAGAAAAAAAATTGTGAGAGAAAAGAGTCAGGACAGGTAGCATTCCTGTTCTGTGACCGTACACGCTACACGTTGCTGCTCAGCTGGGTGCTGTCAACCCCGTTAAGCCACAACAAAAACAGTTAAAAAAAAAACTTCAAAAAAAAAGTTATAAACAAATTTTAAAAAAAAATTACAAAAAGTTTAAAAAAAAAAGATAAAAAAAAGTTTTTTAAAAAAAAAAGTTTAAAAAAGTATAAACAAAATATATCATTACATTTTCCCCCACACAATAAAAAAATGTCCAAGCGTCCTACTTCCAGCACTTCCCAGGCAAGGAGTGCAACAGGAGGCGGTGAGGGTAGAAGAAGTGGCAGCACCAGGCCCGGTGGCAGCCGGGTAACAGGCGTGGCAGCAGGGTGCAGCTACCCCTGACGGCCACTGGTCAAGTAAGAACCACACAGCCAGCGGTTCTAGATTGGCTTACCCAATCCTCCAGTTCCACCGCCCAAAGCTCCCAAACGAGGAGTCAAGCATCCGCTGGATCATCTGACACCACCCTTACATGGGACGGTCAGCGAGAGTCCTCGGCCCCATCCCCTGTTATTAGAATGCCACTCTCCTTTGGGGCACCTTCTGCCAGGGAACCTTGATCTGCCCTTGGAGTCTCTACAACTTTTTAGTGATGAGGAGGAGGAGGAAGTCCACCAAAGTCAGCGGGTGGAAGGTACTGAGACTCCAGAGGAAGTGTTGGCTGTAAGCAGTCAACAGAGCCAGGGAGGGGCATCCAGTGCCACACCTGATATCCTGTCCCAGCCACCGGAGGAAAGTAGCAGTGGTCCTGACTTTGATGAAGATGTCGCTGATCGGACGTGGCGCCCTCAAGCAGCATTATCCTCAGCATCATCGGTGGAGGAAATAGAGGTGCCACCGACACAGCAACATCCCACTATTGCAAGCAACCGAGGCACAAGAGGTAGAAGACAAGCTACCAGGCAGAGATCACCCTCTCAAAGCCTTGGTCCTGAGAGGGCACCCTCAGGCAGCAGTGGCAGTCAACAGCCAGCAAGACCCCCCGTGGCTGTCAGCAAACCACGGTCCTCAGTTGTCTGGCAGTTCTTCCGCCTGGGGACAGATAAGCATATTGCTTTGTGCCTGCTGTGCAATGAGAGGGTCATGGTAGGGGTGATAATCTGGGGACAACATCCATGCGAAAGCATATGGAAAGGCAACACCAACAGGCCTGGAAGAACCGTGACCCCAATACCACCTCCTGTCATGATGCACCATACACTGCAGATCCCATCATGCAGCATCCTCTCACTGGAACTCAGGGCTCGTCAGCCTCAGTTGCCAGCAGCAGCACAGTGTCACTGCCATGTACACCGCTAATGAGGCAGCAATCCCTGACTGAGTCCATGGGCAGACGTCAGGTGTATTCCAGCAGCCATCCCATGGCCCAGAAACTGACCGGACACCTGGTTAAGCTGCTGGTGCTTCAGTCCCTGCCCTTCAACCTCGTGGACTCCCAGCCTTTTAGGAATTTCATGGTGTGTGCGCACCCCAGATGGCGAGTCCCCAGCCGCCACTACATCTCTGCAAAAGCTGTCCCATCACTGCACAGTTATGTTCAGAAAAAGGTGGGCGACTCATTGGGACTCTCGGTGTCCAAGAGTGTGCACCTGAGTGCTGATGTCTGGTCCTCAAATTATGGCCAAGGGCAGTACATGTCTGTTACTGCCCATTGGGTCAACATCCTCCCAGAAGACCATCAGGAAGTTGGCCCATTCTTGCCACTGTCACCTCCACGGTGCTTTAGGGGGCCAGCAGCGGGAAGCAGAAGTTCTGCCTCCACCACCTTGCAAACATCCGCCGCTTCTACTGCATTACAACCTGCCCCGGTGTCTTACCACCGATGTCAGGCCCGGCGCTCTCAGGCTGTTCTCCATTTGGTGAGCCTGGGTGAAAGGAGACACAGTGGGCAGGAGCTCCTCCGGACCATCAGGGAGGAGGTAGATCAATGGCTGACCCCACGTCAACTAACGGTGGGAAGTGTGGTAGCAGACAATGGGAGGAACATTGTCTCTGCAGTGCAGCAGGGAGGGCTGAGTCATAGACATTGTATGGCACATGTGATAAACCTCATAGTGCACAGGTTTCTTCGATCATTTCCTGCACTACAAGACCTTATGAGGATGTCACACAAAGTGTGCAAACACTTCAGCCACTCCTACACTGCAAGGAACACCCTGCTCAGGATCCAGAGACAGCGCAGTCTGCCCCAACATCGGCTAATCTGCGACGTGCCAACACGCTGGAATTCTGCCCTCCATATGCTGGACCGCCTGTACGAGCAAAGGTCAGCCGTTACAGACTACCTCATGGGGCAATGAGGCAGCTTCACGCCACACTGCGACTTCCAAGTCACACACTGGCAGATGATGCGTGAAGTCTGCCAATTGTTGATCCCTTTTGAGGACGCAACTTTGTTTGTGAGCAGGAATGACTATGGGATCAACGACATCATCCCACTCGTCCATGTTCTGGAAAGTGCGCTGAAAAGCATCATCAGCGAGGATTCCCAGGCCACCACTCCAAGGCTGAACATCGCCTTGAGCCCAGAGATGGATGAAGTGCAGATGGAGGGTGAGGAGGAGGAAGATGTCCATGCCCAGCCATTCCACACACCGCCACCTGGCTTCTCTGCCTCTCAATCACAGGAGGAGATGGAGGATGAGGTGGTAGAGGAAGCGGAGGAAGACCCCAGCAGACCCTGGAACTATACCGAGGACAGTGTAGAGGAGAGGCGCTCATTGTCCTTGGTGCAGATGGCAAGGTGCCTACGGGAGTGTCTGAGGAGTGACAGCCGGATTGTGGACATCCGCCAGAGGGACCAATACTGGCTGGCCACCCTGGTGGACCCTCGCTTCCGCCGCAAAATGGCGGAATTTTTCCCACCATCAGAAAGGGAGGCAAAACTGGGGTACTACCGGGACCTACTCACCAGACAGCTGGTCTCTACTTACCAGCGAGACCAGCCAGGTTCCCAGACAACATCCGCTCGGGGGGAACCAGCGCGCTCCACTACCACCACCACTAGTGGAGGCGTGAGAAGTCGTTACAGCCTCCAATCGCTGATGAGCGATTTCATGCAGCCAGCTGCTGAAGAGGGGACACAACACCGGACTCATGGCATGGACCAGCATGAGCTCACCCACCAGGTCACTGCCTACCTGGATTGTACCCTGCCCCAAAGTGTCACCAACCCCGTGCATTACTGGGCAGAGAAACTGGACATTTGGCCTCAACTGCAGAGTTTCTTTGGCTCTGCTGTCCTGCCCAGCCAGTAGTGTCGCGTCAGAGAGGGTGTTCAGTGTGGCGGGTAACATTGTAACACCGCAAAGAACAAGGCTCTCTTGCCACAGTGTTGAGATGCTGACTTTTATAAAGATGAATCGTGCCTGGATTACATCGGATTATACCACCCCCCTGCCTGATGTGAATGACTAAGTCATCAGTCACCCGTCTTGCATGGCAATCCGTGTGTCCAAGAAAATAACCTTAAGATCCCAAATATGTGCCCAACGTAAAAATCCGTAATTTAACTTATTAAGTAATGTTCCCCCTTAGACCCCAAATTTAAAAAAAAAATCACCTTAAAAATTCCCTACTTAATTCGGATACATTTAAATAAACAGAACCCCATCTCCAAATTTCATGCCCATGGTGTGTTGGCCATTTAACATCTCCACACCAGCTTAATGCCTCACACCGGTGCACCGTCCAACTCATACCCCAAGAACAGTACCATCCCTAAAATAATCCCCACGACTATGCTTCACAAAGTGGGGATTTCACCTATTGTGAACTATAGCCGTGGGGTTCTATCCCTGGCTTATGTGCCAAGGAACACTACTCACCGTTTTGTGAGCGGGTACTAACTGTTCTTGAGGTATTTTGTTGATATCATGAGAGTAGTAAAATCTCGCACCGCAAATCCCGATGGGGTTCTTCTCTGTGCGAATGATTTCATGGCTCTCATGCAGTCATGCGTGGAATAAGGCTGTCTATGGGGTATATATCACGGAGGCTGCTGTCCTTCAACTGTGATATAAAAAACCTCCACACTTAGTTACAGCAACAAACAGTTGCTGAATGGCAGGTTTACTTGCCTTATTTATGGGTGCCTTTACAATGGGATGCTTTTTTGGGGTTCTCTGCTGCCTAAAATCCACAGCGCATCGTTGGCTGATTTTATGCCACCTTCCGTACTATGGGGCTGGACGCAAATACCCAGTTCAGCGCAGAACTGCGTATGTCCGGACGGCACCATAGTACTGAACGCCATTTGGTGAACGGTATAAAAATGCCCTGTGGATTTTACTCAGCAGACCCGCAGCCCCATGTGAAGGTACCCATAGGGTGAGGTTTTTTGGGAGTGACCAAAGAGAGGGTGGGAAGGTCACTCCCATACCCCATCAGGGGTTTTTCCCCTACCCATTTTAAAAGATAAGTCCAGGCAATTAATTACTTTCTGTGCCCTTATTTGACCCAGAAACTTAGGCCCCATTCACATGACTATAAGTGAATGGGGCCATATCTATCCGCAATTTTGCGGATAGATATGGCCCCATTCACTTATGGTCGTGTGAATGGGGCCTTATAAATTGCATGGACTTATCCTTTAAGCCAGCTGGTGACAGCACTAAAAAAAACAAAAGCATACATCCATTGGTTGGGCGCTGCACTCGGTTAGGATATCAAACTGGTGTAACAAAGATATATATATATATGTCTTGCCAACAGCCATAGGCCCAGATTCAACAGGTTTTACACCAGAGTAGTTGCG
>ONZH01010936.1:0-14396 GCA_900303285.1 Rhinella marina | reverse complement strand
CAAGCTCTTTTTCCCTTTTCCGTGTTCGAAATATCCATTAAATATAGGGTCCCAAGATAGGGAACGTATACGGTATTAAACTGAGAAGAATTGATACTGCACCGGCTGATGCTAGAGCATTTCCAAATGCATTCCGGCTGTTGTCACCACCACACACGCTAGCCCAGGGGGCACTCCTCTGGCTCTTCCACCGAAACCTCCTTGCCCCCCACCTACAGGCCCTCTCTCCAAACAATTTACCCCTGGTAGGGGTACGTATTAGATATTGTACTGATTCTGCATTGCCTCCTGCGATAGTTGGGAATGGAACCCAGATCAACTGCTTGGGAAGTAGCTATGCTCACCACTATACCACCAGCAGGCACAGCAACTGATAAGAACAGATACTAAACTTGATGTCAGCTGCAGTGCCAGCATGAGCAGTGGTGTCACCTGCAGGCGGTGATGGACCTTCGTTGCACCTAGTTGGGTGCTTCCCTAACATGTGATGGGTATTTGCCTCGCCTTTCTTGGTCTGGGTGAGCCACAGTTGCCATGAGGGTAACCACCAGGCTGTTGCCTGAGGATTTGGGGTAATGGTGGGATTAAGCAGCCTCAGAGGCATCCATGCATGCTGCCCCTGCTGTTTCCTGTCCATTTCCATGGTGTTTCCATCATTTTCTGAGGTTTCCAGGTTTTCAGGCAAACTTCCCTGTGAAGAGCTTTGGTCCCCCGCAAAAATGCTCGAGTCTCCCATTGACTTCAATGGGGTTCGTTACTCGAAACGAGCACCCGAGTATCGGGAAAAATTTGTCTCGAATAACGAGCACCCGAGCATTTTAGTACTCGCTCATCTCTAATCAATACGGTATCTATAGACTCTGAGGTATATAGCAGGCTGATGAAATTTATTCACTAGTCACTGCACCGTGTATTACGGATCAGTGAAATTAAACGGACAATGTAGATAGATATGCAGGTACGATTATTTTCAGACCTATCCAAAAAAGATGTACGCAGTTTGCGCAAATAAAACGGGAATCCACAGATCAATACGGTATCTATAGACTCTGAGGTATATAGCACGCTGATGAAATGTATTCACTAGTCACTGCACAGTCATGCACAGGAATATATCTGTTTAGATATGTATAGTTTGATCTATGTGGCTAGGACAAGGTGTACCAGGCAAAGCTCTGCACAGAATGCAGGCTTACAGCATATACTGTATAGTTTTCTTCAGAGAATCAATTGGTTTTTAAAAGACTATTGTGGCTTCCTATTCCTACACAGAATACAGGCTTACAGTATATACTGTATACTGTTTTTCAGAGTATAAATAGTCTTTAAAAAGACTGTTGAGGCTTTCTATCCTAACTCCTAACTGCTTGCTACACACACTACACAAGCTAACACTGTCTCTGTCTGTCTCTTCTCCTTCCCAAAAGCACAATGAGACTGACGCTGCAGGTCCCTACCTTATGCAAATTTAGGTCACATGTCATTGCCAGCCAATCACTGCTGGGGAGGTATATGGGATGTTACATCAAAGCAGGCGTTCCCACAGGCTTCCCTTTGATGCTGATTGGCTGAAAAAACCGGACATTTCAAACTGGCAGTGATGCACGAATCATCACGAGTCCGCGCTGGCTCGGGATGCCGAGCCAAGCCGAGCCGAAGCGGGCAATATTCGTGCGAATCCCGAATATTGCCGCTTCGGCTCGCTCATCACTATTTGCCAATGAACATATTAATGACTCCGAGAGAGACTGGGAGAAGGTGCTGTGGTCAGATGAGACCAAAATTGAGCTCTTTGGCCTCAACTCAACTCGACGTGTTTGGAGGAAGAAAAATACAGAATATGACCCTAAGAATACCATCCCCACCGTCAAGCATGATGGTGGAAGTATTATGTTTTGGGGGTGTTTTTCTTCTAAGGGCACAGGCCAACTTCACCGCATTGACGGGAAGATGAACGGGGCCATGTATCGCAAAATCCTGGGTGACAACCTCCTTGCCTCCACCAGGGCACTGAAAATGGGTCGTGGATGGGTCTTTCAGCACGACAACAACCCAAAACATACAGCCAAGGAAACAAAGGAGTGGCTCCATAAGAAGCATATCAAGGTCATGGAATGGCCTAGCCAGTCTCCTGACCTCAATCCCATCGAAAATCTATGGAGAGAGCTGAAGCTTCGCGTTTCCAAATGCATGCCTAAAAACCTTAAGGATATGGAGATGATTTGCAGAGAGGAGTGGGCCAAAATTACTCCTGAAGTGTGTGCAAACCTTATAAAAAACTATAAGAAACGTCTGACTGCTGTGCTTGCCAACAAGGGTTTTGCCACCAAGTATTAAATTATGTTTTCCTAGGGGATCAAATACTTATTTCCCTCAAAGAAGTGCAAATTATTTTTTATTTCTCATTTCATGTAATTTTCTCCGATTTTCTTTTGATATTCTATGTGGCACTGTTAAAATAAAGCTGGCATAAAATTATGAGACGTTTCATTTATTTTTTAGTATTAAAACTTTAAAAGTCAGTGGGGGATCAAATACTTATTTCCTCCATTGTACCTGAGCAGAAGTCTGACTCCTGGAGAGAAAAGATACACCATCACGGAACAAGAATGTTTAGCCATTAAGTGGGCGGTGGAATCCATAAAATACTGGTTGTGGGGTAAAAGGTTTACATTGGTGACAAATCGGGCTCTGCTGGATTGGATGTGGAGGAACAAAGCGAGAAACAGGAAGGTGGCCAGGTGGTTCAAGTCATTAAAGAAATGCAAGTTTTCCGTACAGCACAAGTCCGGGTGGTTTCTCTCCTTGCAGAATTTTAATTTCTCAGGGGAACATTGCAACGGAAAACTGCAGGGTAATGCGGATGCCCTGTCACAAGCATCCTGTGTTGGTGCAAGTGTTCACCCCCACAGGTGTGAACAGAGGGGGGGGGGTGTACAGTAAAGTGCATGGTAGATGTATGATGGGGGGTGTATCTCACCCAGTTATTTAGTTTAGCTGGGTGAGATAACTGAAATCCTGTAGTGGTGCTGCTTCAGTAAGGCATAGCTTGCTGGAGTTTGTTTTCTTTAATGTTGTATGGGCTGGATTTCTTGGATTGGGAGACAGGTTGGTAGTGGGAGTCTTCCAGTCCACACCCCTAGTCCACTACCGAGATTACCTTGAACCTGAGGTGATCGCAGGTGAGGCCTGCTGTAATCAAGGGGGGATAAAACAACCCTCTGGGTATGTCTGAGGGGGAAAGTGATCCTACAGAGAGTGGAGCCTGATACCTGTATGTGAAGTGCGTTTTTAGAGGTGCATCAGGGAGAAGACCTCTGTATTAGGAAGAGCCCAGACGGGCAGGTGTTTATGTTTGGTTTATGTTTTGTGTTGGTGCTGAAGTAATAAAGCACTATTTGGACTTGAACCCCGTTGTCTGAAGAGAAATCTGTGATTGCGCCCCCTGTGAGAGAGTGATCCCTTACAATATATAGAAGGGTAGATCGATTGATTAGATAGATGGATAGATTATATAGAGAGAGAAGGGTAGATAGATAGATAGATAGATAGATAGATAGACAGACAGACAGACAGACAGACAGATAGATAGATAGATAGATAGATAGATAGATAGATAGATAGATGGATATTAGTTAGATAGAAGACAGAATGACAGAGAGCGGTATAATAGAGAGTTATTTTTAGATAAACAAGTGTGTTTTCTGTTACAAACATAATATGACATATTTATTCAGACATCTCCATATGTTCTTCTTGTTTCAGTTCTCCTAAATAGCCTGATTGATCCGATTTTCTTTCAAAATGAGCTCAGCTGACATACAATAGAGTACAATTAATTGTCTAAAATTGGAAGAAAGGAGAACAGTAATGACCGTTGCAAAGAAAATGGATTGTATCTTTTCTATGTCATGCACAACTAAACAAGTATTGATCACAAAATATATCCTGAAGATACCTCCAGCAGTTGAAGCTCATGAGTAGAAAAGAAAACCATAAAGTGTTACTGTAGAAAATGACCTAGACCGTCTTTAGTGGACTGCTAGAAGAGCTTCCATATAGAACGTGCTAAAATAAAAAGGCATAATAGTTATTTTTTTATCATGGATACCACATTGTATTTATATGTAACAATTTCTATTTCTCATGTTTCTGAAAAACTAAACAAAAAATACATTTATACATTGTTAAATACAACTTGACATTTACAGTACAAATAAAAATGTATGAATAAAAAAAATAAGATGATTAAAAGCAACTATTCTGTTTTGCAAGTTAAAATGAACCCCTACACCCACACAGACTCCTTGAACTCACCGTAAGTATTATTCTCTATGTGTAGGGAAGAAAGGGGTAGATGAATGTGTTCATATTGCCTGGAGGGGTAAGTAACCAAGTGGGTGTTAAATATAAACTCCTTCTTTGCCCGTGACCCAAGATATTCAAGCATTAGATCCTTTAAAGGGGTTGTCTCACTTGTAAGTGGCATTTATCATGTAGAGAAAGTTAATACAAGTAACTTACTAATGTATTGTGATTGTCCATATTGCTTCCTTTGCTGGCTGGATTCATTTTTCTATCACATTATTCATTGCTTGTTTCCGTGGTTACAGACCACCCTGCAATCCATCAGTGGTGGTCGTGCTTGCACAATATAGGAAAAAGTACTAGACTATGTGCACTCCTATGGTCCCAGCCACCAGAGATGCTGGCGCTTTTTCCTATAGTGTGCAAGCATGACCATCACTGCTGGATTTCAGGGTGGTCAAAACCATGGAAACGAGAAGTGTATAACAAGCTGGAAAAATGAATCAAGCAGTAAAGGAAGCAATATGTACAATACATTAGTAAGTGCCTTGTATTAACTTTCTCTACATGATAAATACCATTTACTGAAGTGAGAGAACCACTTTAAAGTTCTATACCCCCAGATAGGCAAACATTAGCTCTTTCAATTTCCTATGCAACGAGGAGAGTTATCATTGACCACTTCATTATCCTTGACCATTAGGGAAGTGAGAAATAACTCCTTACCTACCCAAGACAACTGGGATGTTAGTAATAACCCTTTCACTAACCTGGGCCCAGGGATAGTACTATTTTGATTGGTCTTCTTTGTTACATTGGGGGTGCTGGTATTAATGTATTCAATACAATCAGATGTACCATAGCCTCTCCACTACCTTAGACCACTAATGACGCCTTAATTAACTTCTTCAGTATTCAAAACCACTAGGGAAGGTTTAATTCACTACTTCAGTACTGAAGACCTCCAGAATAGTTGCCGTTAACCTAGATCACCAGACGTATAAACATAACTGTCCCTTCATCTCTGATATACCAATTGTCAGGCACTATATTGTCATGTCAAAGGGTTCAGAAATAATAAGGGCTGTCCTCATTTATCTTCCTGGTGTATTTGATCATGTGTGTGTGTTCATCTATACTATTAGGGAGCAGGAGGGTTCCCAAAGCAGAATTTCAAGTGCCGATTTTGTCTCAATTGCAAATTGTCACAGGATCTGCAACAGATATGTTCCAGAAACGCATTGCAAAGGGTGAAATCCACAGTGGAAATCTGTAGCAGAAATTTTAAATTCAAACCACAGGTCAATTTTCAGTGCAGAAGATGTGGGAAAAAGCACTAGGAAGGAAGGGTTCTCACATGACTGTGAGAGTAGGTGGGGTGGATGAGAGAGCTTGCCCTGGTTGGTTCCCACGCTGACAGACAGCCTGGATGAGCAAATCAGTGCCTCAGCTGGCAGGGAAGTGCCCTACAGAATGTCATTCTGTGCTGGGCTGTGAATGAGGGTGGTTGGATCTTACAGTGTCTGCCAGGAAAACGAACTTAGTGAGTCAGGGGGCACAGTGAGAAATCAATCAGGGACAGTCACAAATCCATCGAGGTAGGAAGAGTGAAGGGAAAGTCTAGGATTCAAAAGCAGAATTGTGTGTGTTATGCACAATAGAGAGAAGCAGAGCAGCTGACATACAGGGAAACAGGAGACAGGACCTGTGACTGCACCTGCTACCACCTCATAGCAGCAACCTGCAAGCAAATACTTTCAGAAATCCTTTTTTGTGGGGTTCAAAATATAATAAAGCAATATATATATACGATATATATATATATATATATATATACACAGGGCCGGAGCCAGCGCCCGGCATACCCGGGCAAGTGCCGGGGCCCACTGCAACTGGGGGGGCCCACCGCACAGTGTGAGCCAACAGGGAGGAGGGCTGGGGCCCCGGCACTCCCCGTCTTGATCCTTGAGTTGTATACACACGTTCTGCAGGATGCGGAGATGTCACTTCTCAAAGGGAGCGTGTTTGATAGTAGAAGAGGAGGGGGGGGGGCGTGTTGAATATTTGAATAGAGGTGTGGTTATGTGATGTAACCACGCCCAACACATTGGAGCTGCTGTCAGGGGGGAGGAGAATCTGAGTGGCCGGCGTTCTGGTGTAGAGTGGAAGGAGAGGAGCTGGGCACCCGGAGCTGTGCTCCCCCGTGCTTTGGAGCTATAAGAGAAGCAGGTAGGAGTCTGATCCACCCTGCTTGATTGGACTGTGACCCAGAGGACCCCTCTGGGTGACAGTGCATGGGGGGGAGGGGTCATTATACTGTGTGAGGGGGCCACTGGGGGGGGGGGGTAATTATACTGAGGGAGGGCCCCTAACACAGTATAATGACCCCAGAGCCCCCCCATACAGTATAATGACCCACTGTGGCCCCCCGCACAGACTATAATGACCCCCAGTTCCCCCTATTCTGTATAATGACCCCACAGCCCCCCATACAGTATAATGACCCCTTGTGGCCCCCCACAGACTATAATGACCCCCAGTTCTCCCTAGTCTGTATAATGACCCCAGAGCCCCCCATACAGTATAATGACCCCAGTGCCCCCTATTCAATATAATAACCCCAGTAGCACCCCATACAGTATTATGACCCCCCTGTGGCCCCCCGCACAGACTATAATGAGCCCCAGTTCCACCTATTCTGTATAATGACCCCCAGTGACCCTCATATAGTATATTGTCCCCCAGTGCCCCCTCTATACAGTATGACCCCCACTGCAATTTAATTGCTGAGTACTTTGTGCAAAATACCACACAGGGGTATATACCATTGTGTCTTTATCGCCCAAGGGCCGGCATGAGCCTGGAGTCAGCCCTGTATAAACATACATATATGAGATTACTGTAGCATTACCCATGGTGTGGCAGCAATCTACCTGTGTGTGGGGTTGTCTCACTTCAGCAAAAGGCTTTGTTTCTCACAGAAAGTTAATACAAGGCACTTACTAATGTATTTTGATTGTCCGTGTTGCATCCTTTGCTGGCTAGATGAATTTTTCCACATTATACACTGCCCATTTTCATGGTGACAACCACCCTGTAATCCAGCAGCAGTGGTCATGCTTGCACAGTATAGAAAAAAGGCTTCTGTGGTGGCCAGGACCGTAGGAGTGCGCATAGTCCAGCACTTTTGTCTATAGTGTACAAGCAAGACCACTGCTGCTAGATAACCGTGTGGTTGTAACCATGGAAACGAACAGTAGAGGAAGCAATATGGACAATCACAATACATTAGTAAGTGCCCCTTTTCTATATGATAAATGCCATTTGCTAAAGTTTGTTAGAGTAGCTTCCTCAAATAAAAATGAAGTCGTCGAGGATCAAGCAATTCACTGGCCGGGGGACATGAAGCACACACAGAGTTGGTGTACAATAGAGTCCGAGTTTCCCCTTCCTCAGTATTTATTTATACACAAAGACACAAACACAAAGCCAATCAAAGATTTATAGTATAGGATACTGACCAATCAGAGTATGATAGCCTCATTTTGGGACAGAGCAGGTTATGGTGGAATGTGTGCACACGGTCTGCCTAGCCTTAGCCCTTGACAACCTATACAAGTCTTGTAGCCCACCACCCCCCTCCCACACCTTATACTGGAATCTCCTTAAGCAGTTTGGCAAAAGTTTGCTTAAAGACTAGATGGAGTCAGTTACATTAACAGTTCTGACAAGATGGAGTCGGTTACATTAAAGGTGTATTCCCATCTCACAAATGTAGTTTGTATAGTTAGATATAGCCATTCCAGTATTATTACTAATAGAATGTATTTATATAACATGTACCATTTAGAAGATTTGCCTATTTGTATATACATTGTCCCACACACATCAGTCAGGCCGTTGCCCCTAGTTACGACCACCGCGGCCATGTAGTAGTGGTGGTCAGCTTATTCTAGTTCAAACCTGCTCTGAGGTAACTGCTATATTGTGAACGCACATTACATGAGCATGCAGAGACACATCTTAGGGTTGTAGTATTTTTGTCTGCGCTTCCAAAACGCAGAGAAACGGATCCTGTTCCAAGATCAATTCATCTCTATGGAGCAGGATCCGTTTATAAAGTCTGAGTTTTGGACGGATCCTGAACATTGCGTTTTGCACTGGTAGCGTCCAAAACGCAGATGTGAAAGTGCCCTAAGATGTGTCTCCGTATGCTCATGCAATGTGCGTCCACAATACAGCAGTTACCTCAGAGCAGGTTTGAACAAGAATAAGCCGGCCACCACTACTACATGGCCATGGTGGTCGTAACTAGGGGCAACAGCCTGACTGATGTGTGTGGGACAATGGATATACAAATAGAAAAATCTTCTAAACGGTACATTTTATATAAATACATTCTATTAGTAATAATACTGGTATGGCTATATCTAACTATACAAAGTACATTTGTGAGATAGGAATACCCCTTTAACAAGTGAGACAACCCCTTTAAGTTGCAATTGAGAACTTTAAATTTAATTAAGCAGCATATATACGTGATTACTGCAGCAATACCCACAGTGTGGCAACAATTTACCTGTGTTAAGTTGAAATTGAGCATCAAGCCTGAATCATCCATTCTCCATTTACGTATTTTCAGTTTCCACACAGTCGCAATTAAAAGTTTTTGGGGGAGGTGCTTTCAATTTAATTAAGCAGCATATATACATGATTACTGCAGCATACTCACAGTGTGGCAGCAATCTGTGTCTTCAGTTAAAATTGAGCATCATGTCTCAAATGTCCATTTACGTATTTTCAGTTTCCGCACGGTTTGAATTTAAAAAATTTTGTCATTGTTAAAAGTAATTAAACCAGTCCAGCATACTGTATATATGTGATTTCTATAAGACACAAGGTATAGCAGCCATCTACCTGTGTGTATTAATGAAAATGCCTACTCTCGGGTCCGCTCGGTGTTCGGCCAAACACCGAGTGCACTCGAGCGCAATGCTCGAGTCTCTTCCCCGCACTGTAATGTTGATTTGTATGCTAATGCGTACGAATTTGTACGCATTGTGCGCTAATGCGTACAAATTCAGTTAATTAGCATACTTTTACAAGTAAAAGGAGTAAAAGAGGAGAAGTCGCGATTCTGACCTTTTTCTATTAACCAGACACCCTCCCCTCTTCCGAGCGGGGGATGCCTGGTTTAGTCCCATTGAGTAACATTATGCTCGGGTGCTCGGCCGAGCATTCGAGCAACCCCTAGTGCTTGGCCAGAGCACCCGAGCACAGAGGTGCTCGCTCAACACTAGTGATTTCTACATCAATACACAGGGTAGCGCACAACAATATCTGAGAGGCCCAAAAATGTCCAGGCTACAGAAAGGTTCTAAACGAAAGACCCAGAGCCAGAATGTGGATAGCAGCACAATCTATCCAGCCAGAAGTAGTGGTAGTAGGCCACAGTTGTCTCTGCTGGCTTCAGAACGGCACAACATAATAGTTAAGGAGAAAAAAGATGAGATTGTAAATTGGATGGCTCATTCCTCATATCAGTCGCAGCAGGATGACATGGAGGTGGCTTCAGAGTCTGAGACTGTGCTGTGGAGCCAGGGATCACAGACTTCCTCCTGTTCTTCCTCCTTGCAGCCCCACAGAAGGCTTTCAGTGGAGTCCACCCAGTCTTCAGTGCCCCAGCCTAGAGGGATGCCTTTCTTTTTCCTAAGATGTGGCAAGAAAACCCTACCATGCCCTACGGCAGATAGTCAAGAGAGTCTCCCTGTTGATGAGAGCCCCTGAGCCCTTTGGGCTCCCTGAGGAGGTGGTTGAGGATGAGGCTGATGACCCTATGCATACCTAGGTTGATGGTGGTGGTAATAGAGGCACCTGTAGCCACAGCATTGATGGTGGGGGCTGCGACAGTGGCAGTCAGGGAAAACGCAGAGCAGGGGATGGGATCCCAGGAGCCCATCACGATATCTCACAGTCTGATAAAAGCAGCAGGGAGCGTGAGGAATCCAATGATGATTCTGTGTTGGCCAGGACCTGGGAGCCGGATAAGGGTGCTGAGGAGGAGGCAACATCAGTGGAGAAGGGCGGTGGCAGCAGCAATAAAGAGCAGAGGCAATATACCTCCCAAAGAACTGCTCAAGAGTCTGGTGATGACACTGTGCGTGGGTTAGGCCCAAAAGGTGCCAGAGCTAAGCCCAACTTGGCTGCTTGTAGCTCTGTGGGAGCAACTCGCATGTGGCGCTTTCTCTCCACAAGGTGGGCACACAAAACCACAGAGGTGTGCACGATCTGTGGGATTAAACAAACCGTGTCCGTTCAAACACAATTACAGGTACCGGTATCCTTCGGCAAGGATTCAGGTCAATGGGATGATGTCTGAAAGCATCTCCCTTTTTCGGGGTACCAGGCAAGGTTGCCCCCTCTCCCCCCTGCTCTATGCCTTATATATTGAGCCATTGGCGATTCTGCTAAGATCTAATGAATTGGTGCGGGGGTTTGGAGTTAGGGGGGAGAGGGATGTAATATCATTATATGCCGATGACCTATTACTCTTTCTGGCGGATCCGCAAGTGTCAGTACCCGAAGTTATTGGGGTGGTCCAGGAATTCGGAATTTACTCCGGGCTTGAGATAAACTGGACTAAGTCCGTGATGCTTCCCCTGGGAAAGGAGAGGGGGGAAGTGGGGGTTCAGTTGAAGGTGTTAGAGTCAGGGGATGCGTTTCGGTATTTAGGAATAATGGTCTCAAAAAATATAGATGACTTTAATAGGCTTAATACATACCCCATTGTTAAGGAAGTAGGTAGGAAAATAGACATTTGGAATAAACTTTGTTTGTCTAAAGTAGATAAAATTTCCCTCATAAGAACGGTAATATTGCCAAAATTGTTGTATCTATTTTCCTCTGCCCCTGTATGGATAGATGACTCCCACTTTAGGAGGTTACTTTCCTCATTCAATGCATTAATTTGGGGGAGGAAACACGTAAGAATGAAGGTAGATTCTCTATCTCTACCCAAAAAAAAAGGTGGACTCGGTCTCCCAAATATAAAGAAATATTATATAGCTACACAAATGTATTGGATCGCGTGTGTGCAGGGAAGTGACCTATTTGGGTGGGTTAGACAAAGATTAGAATGGAAATTTACCACTCTTCAGCTACTAGAATCTGGGATATTGGAATCAGAGCAGTGGAAAGAAATTAAAATGTTAATAGCGGTGAGGAAAACTTGGGAGTACTTTAAGAAAATAATGGGATATGGGGGGATCTTTAATAAAGCTATTATTTGGGGAAATGAGAACTTGAGCAATGTTAAACGATTAGGGAAACTGAGACAACTGGAAGTAGGGGGAATATTGTGTATTGATCAAATGGTAAATAAGGAGGGATTTAGAACCTGGCAAGAGGTTAAAACGGTGCACGAGTTGAATGAAAAGGCTTGGTTTGAATTTTTGCAGCTTAAAAGGGCGTTGGTAGAAGATCTAAAGAAGAAGATAATAGTGGAGTTCGATGATTCGCTGGTACAACTGTGTGAAGGGGAAGAGAAGAGGAGGGTGGTCTCTAAAATATATGGGTATCTTGCAGATAAAGGGGTAAAGGAATTTAATAGTTTTAACAAATGGAGCAAGGACATTGGGGAACTAAATGAGTTCCAGAGAGAAAGAATATTTCGAAATATACGGTATGTCTCACGATCTGAGAACCATTGCCTGATTCAATTCAATATCGTGCACCGGTTGTACTACACCCCAATTTTTTGAGTAAAATTTATAAAAAAAAGTATAGGATGTTCAAAGTGTCAGGAAACACAAGTGGACTGGGTGCACATCTTCTGGTCGTGTAGTAAAAATCGAGAAGCCTGGGACAATATTTTGGGTAAAATAGAAGAAAGAGTAGGGGTGAAAATTAGATTTACCTTACCACTTATAATATTGGGAGATGACACTGAGTTGAACTTGCCCAAGGGGTTAAAAAGAAAGATATTAAGATGGTTGTTTTATGTTAGGATAGTAATAGTTAGGAATTGGTCTTCGCCTACTCCCCTGACGGAAAAGAGTTGGAGAGAAACTGAACTCTATTATGAAGCCTTCTTTGGAACTGAATGAGGTTAAAATTTTTTTTTTTTTTTTTTTATTATTATTATTATTATTTCCCATGAACCAAAGGGTTGGGGGTGGGAAAAGAAAAAAAAAAAAAAAAAAAAAACAATTACAGGTACCAGAGGTCTATTGCAGCACATGAGACTGCATCACTGGATCCTTCGGGAAAATACAACTGGCCAGCATTCCCAATCAGAACAAGTCTGTCCTCCTTCTCCTAGTCCTCTTTGTGACAGCCAACCCCCATCCCCAAGCAATACAGAATCTTTGTCATCATCATCACCTTTTTCTTCTCCTGCTTTTCTTTGGCTCCATTGTGAGAAATCTACAGTACAGACCAAAAGTTTGGACACACCTTCTCATTCAAAGAGTTTTCTTCATGACTATGAAAATTGTAGATTCACACTGAAGGATTCAAAACTATGAATTAACACATGTGGAATTATATACTTAACAAAAAAGTGTGAAGCAACTGTAAATATGTCTTATATTCTAGGTTCTTCAAAGTAGCCACCTTTTGCTTTGATTACTGCTTTGCACACTCTTGGCATTCTCTTGATGAGCTTCAAGAGGTAGTCACCTGAAATGGTTTTCACTTCACAGGTGTGCCCTGTCAGGTTTAATAAGTGGGATTTCTTGCCTTATAAATGGGGTTGGGACCATGAGTTGTGTTGGGCAGACGTCAGGTGGATACACAGCTGATAGTCCTACTGAATAGACTGTTAGAATTTGTATTATGGCAAGAAAAAAGCAGCTAAGTAAAGAAAAATGAGTGGCCATCATTACTTTAAGAAATGAAGGTCAGTCAGTCCGAAAAATTGGGAAAACTTTGAAAGTGTCCCCAAGTGCAGTCGCAAAAACCATCAAGCGCTACAAAGAAACTGGCTCACATGAGGACCGCCCCAGGAAAGGAAGACCAAGAGTCACCTCTGCTGAGGAGGATAAATTCATCCGAGTCACCAGCCTCAGAAATGGCAGGTTAACAGCAGCTCAGATTAGAGACCAGGTCAATGCCACACAGAGTTCTAGCAGCAGACACATCTCTACAACAACTGTTAAGAGGAGACTGTGTGTAGCAGGCCTACATGGTAAAATAGCTGCTAGAAAACCACTGCTAAGGACAGGCAACAAGCAGAAGAGACTTGTTTGGGCTAAAGAACACAAGGAATGGACATTAGACCAGTGGAAATCTGTGCTTTGATCTGATGAGTCCAAATTTGAGATCTTTGGTTCCAACCACCGTGTCTTTGTGTGACGCAAAAAAGGTGAACGGATGGACTCTACATGCCTGGTTCCCACCGTGAAGCATGGAGGAGGAGGTGTGATGCTGTGGGGGTGCTTTGCTGGTGACACTGTTGGGGATTTATTCAAAATTGAAGGCATACTGAACCAGCATGGCTACCACAGCATCTTGCAGCGGCTTGCTATTCCATCTGGTTTGCGTTTAGTTGGACCATCATTTATTTATCAACAGGACAATGACCCCAAACACACCTCCAGGCTGTGTAAGGGCTATTTGACCAAGAAGGAGAGTGATGGGGTGCTACGCCAGATGACCTGGCCTCCACAGTCACCAGACCTGAACCCAATCGAGATGGTTTGGGGTGAGCTGGACCGCAGAGTGAAGGCAAAAGGGCCAACAAGTGCTAAGCATCTCTGGAAACTCCTTCAAGACTGTTGGAATACCATTTCAGGTGACTACCTCTTGAAGCTCATCAAGAGAATGCCAAGAGTGTGCAAAGCAGTAATCAAAGCAAAAGGTGGCTACTTTGAAGAACCTAGAATATAAGACATATTTTCAGTTGTTTCACACTTTTTTGTCAAGTATATAATTCCACATGTGTTAATTCATAATTTTGATGCCTTCAGTGTGAATCTACAATTTTCATAGTCATGAAAATACAGAAAACTCTTTGAATGAGAAGGTGTGTCCAAACTTTTGGTCTGTACTGTACATATAATCGTACATTTGTCCATGAAAAAACTTTT